>JAJIBD010023930.1:0-17049 GCA_021461705.1 Cryptotis parvus
GTTGCAGGACTCCTTAAGGGCGTTTGGCTCAAAACATTTAGCACACTAAAGGGCCTAGGTGAGGTGCAGGAGAGATTATCTAAGGACTTGCTTTTCCCTGCTTTCCATAACAATGGGAGGAAGGCCTGAGTTGCATGGGTATAAGCTAGGGGTTTTCACTCTCTAGCTTCTTTGGGGGCTGTTGCACGCCTGAGCAGTAGCCCTGCCCAGAGGTGTTCTTGCTCCTTTCCCAGAAGCCGATACACGTGGTGGTAGCCATCTTGGCCTACACATGGCTGGGGTTAGCCTGGAATCCCAAGCATCGGGTTTTTTCCTTTTGATTATTAGCCCTGAACCTGCAGATAGTAAAAGTCTTTTTAAAACCTCACGCGGATCCTATGAGTGCTCATCCACTCCTCGCGCGGCCCCGGAGGTAAGGAAACTTCGCTCCCGGCACTATCGGGACCCGGCGGAGCGCCCGACATTTGGCGTCCCTGTGTGGGCACCACGGACGCCGTCTGGTCTAAGTATGCGCCGGACAGGGATCAGCTGCCTCCGGGCCGTGAGTAAAATGATGGATATCTCATGGTATAGATACATTGTATCTTTTAGTGGCTCGGTTTCACTTAGCCCAGTCTATGAAGTTCCTTTCTGAGAACTACTCTATCTTTTCACAAATCATCTGGGTCCTTTGTGTGCAAGCTGTACCTTTTGGGTAAGGACAATGGTTTAATAGAGAGGAAAGAGAAGTAATAAGTGGATTTACAATCTTAAGGGAATGAGATTTACTCAGCGATTGGAAGAAATGAAAGTGAGGATCATAAAGCTTTGGGTAAGACTGGTCTTAAAGCTTGAGGGACTGAATTATTAAACAGTTTTAAATTTGAAAAGAAAATTAGAAGAACAGGAAAGTAAAATTATTAATCAGATTTTAAAATTTGAGAAAAAATTAGAAGAACAGGATTTAAAATTCAAGGAAAGAAGTAGAAAAACAAGATTTAAAAGCCAAGGAAAAATTAGAAGAACAGGAAAGTAAAATTATTGAACAGGATTTAAAATTTGGAAGTAAAGTTTGAAGAGCAGAAGAAGGATATCGATAAAATCAACATTTATCTTAGAGGGAAGAAATTGACAGACAGAGAGATAGAATAGATGGACAAGAAGAGGAGGTTTGGAAGTTACACATAAGATTGAAAGACAAAGGGAAGAAACATATGGAAACTTGAAAACTTAGCCCAAGAAATGGATGTATTACCATGGGAGATTTCTGATTTCATAACTTATCAATCAGGACCCTAGAGCATACCCAATACTGAGGCGTGAACCAACTAAAAGCCGTTCCTGAAAACGCCCCAAAACTGTAGACTTGAAAAGGTGTATACATTCCCAGCAAAAAATCAAAAAATTCTAATGTGGCTTGATACCCCCCCCCCCCTTTTTAACCCAGAGGGAGGCCAGATTCCAAACTGAAAATCTCTCCAGAGTTCACCTGATGGTGGTAGATGTTCCTCTGCCAGATACTACAAGCTCTGATGAAGGGAAGAAGGGGAGAAACAGATTGTTACAAGTCAAAGAGCAAAGCCCAGCAATCTTCTCATGACCAATCTAAAGATAAAGTAAAACCAATTCATGAGAACTTAAAAATTGAGGCAATAACCCCGTTTAGGAAGGTTGCGACGGGTTTGGAATATCAGAGTCCTCATGCTTTAAAATATTTAGCTGATTGGAGCGAGAAGTAGTCCAGTAGGTATTAGGAGACTTTTGGACACTGTAGCCGTGACTTGTCTAAACAAATCACAGTACATGCAATGGCATATGTGGTATGCAGATGGGGTTAACCAGAATATTGACACTTTAAGAGAAAGGAGTCAGGCCATACTATAACTTTTTGCCATGCTAAAAGGTGAAGGTGAATGGAAAGATAAAAAGCAAAATAAGCGACATTACTGAACCTATTTTAAAATTAGTTCGGGACAGCAGCATTAAAGGCATTAGGGGAAAGAGTAGGTTCGACCCAGAAGTTCTAGGTAGCATTTGCAAAAAAATTTACCAGGGTCGTGGATGAACCATACTTTGATTTTGTTGGGAGATTATGTGAAACAATCCAAAGACAGGTTCAAGACCCAACCACTCAAGAAATCCTAAAGCGAAACTTAGCATATGAGAATGCTAATCAAAAATGTCGAGCATTACTATATGGTATTAGGGGGAAAAGGATGACCTCATGGGGTATCTAAAGGCCTGTAGAAATGCATCGGTTTTAACTCCCATAAAACACAGGATGATATAGAGGCTTATCCCATACAGCAGGAGGATCAGGGAGAGGGATGAAATGTCAGACAGCTCTAGGGGAGAAACAAGTCAGACAGCTCTAGGGGAGAAACAATAAACTCAAAGGATAAACAGGAATCGGAGAAACTATTCTAATAATCGCAGCTCACACACCCCTCGAAGGGGCCCCACCTGGACCATGCCCTAAGGTGCAGAAAAAGGAAAAATTATTGGCCAGAGACTGTCGGTCTTGGAGGCGGAAGTCGGCCTCAGGCTTCATCTGGACAGATAACCTGCTTTTAGCTGCGGAAAGAAGGGAGCGCACCGTAAGATTGCCCATCTCCTAAAACTATCAATACAGGGCAACATTCTAATAATCCCTTTATAGGAAATGTTACATGGACCCCTCCAGGTTCCACAAGCTCCGCAGGCTCAAATAACATCTATTCCTCCCTAATGCGGGAAACTGGGTGGGGGCCAGCCCCAGGCCCAGCTGAATCCAGGGGCACTCTCCTTCATTCCACCTACCCACTATCCTCACGAATCGGAATCCACAGAATTACAGTCAATAAATGCTCTCTGGCCTACCCCATCCAGGCAGTGACAGGTCTCGACATTCTCTGCCCTAAGACTGTCTAATATACCCAAGTCAAGACCCCTACATGCTAAAAAACAGGGATGAAAAGGACCTGCTCCCCCAGGGGTAGTATGGGTTAAATTCAGGGGGGCCGATTGGCTGAAATTTAAGGGAATTATGGTGCATTTCGGACTTCTGGATCCTGAATCCTACATGGGAGAGATAATACTGTCAATATCTGTGCCAACTAAATGGACTTTTAAAAAGGGGAACCACTTGCTAAACTATTATTATTTTTTGAGGATCCGTGTAGTCAGTCCGAACACCCTACAGCTGGTGGCTTAAACAGTACCAACCATTCTGCCAACTTCATTGTTGGTTATGCAGCCACACAGAACCAAGCCCACCAGCCACCTGCTAACTATCTAGTTGGGTACACTGCCAGAATTTCTCAGGCCAAGCGGCCGGTTATACCCATCAAATTTATAAAAGGAAATTCAAAGGCATGTTGGATACAGGGGCAGACATATCCATAATCTCCACCAAGTATTGGCCCTCTAACTGGGCCCTTAAAGAAGAGTG
This sequence comes from Cryptotis parvus, assembly GCA_021461705.1. Classification (NCBI taxonomy): domain Eukaryota; kingdom Metazoa; phylum Chordata; class Mammalia; order Eulipotyphla; family Soricidae; genus Cryptotis; species Cryptotis parvus. The sequence continues at coordinate 3,410 of JAJIBD010023930.1, forward strand.
TCCCATAGCCTGAGCGGGGGTAGGCAATATCTCCTCTCCTCTCTTCTCCGACAGAGTGCCAGGTGGCTGCCGTGTATTGGCCCTGAAGGGAATGTAGCCATGGTCCAGCCTTATATAGCCCCCTATGCCTTTAACTTTTATGGGGTCGAGACATGCTGGAGCAGTGGGGGGCAGTAATCCACATACCTCGTCCAATTCCCGTCGAGCACCAATTCCAGCTCTCCATAATAAGCCTAACACCGGAGTAACCCTTTTTAATTGGGGCCGCTGTGGTTAGCGCCCACTACCTATCCGTATTCAGTGGAAGTCTGACAAACCTATATGGACACCACAGTGGCCCCCTCAATACCAAAAAGTTAGAGGCGCTAACAAATCTAGTGGAAGAACAGCTGAAATTGGGACATATTGAGGGAAACGTTTTCAGAATGGAATTCCTCCTGTTTTTGTAATACAGAGAAAAAATCAGGCAAATGGCGTTTGCTGATTGACTTAAGGAATGCAAATTCTACTATGGTCCCCATGGGAGCCCTACAACCTGGGCTCCCCTCTCCAGCAGCTATTCCTAAGGATTGGCCGCTAATTATCAAAGATCTAAAAAGACTGCTTTTTACAGCATACCTATCCACCCAGATGATCGGAAAAGGTTTGCATTTTTCAGTCCCTTCCATTAATCATAAAGGTCCTTTACGTAGGTTTCAGTGGACAGTATTGCCCCAAGGAATGACTAATTCACCTACGATGTGTCAACACTTTGTTGATGAGGTTTTGCGACCCATTCGTTGCTAAATTTCCCTGGTGCATACATCATCCACTACATGGATGATATCCCGCTAGCTTGTGATAATTCCAGAGATCTCCAGAATTTATATAATGATGTAATGACAGTTTTACCAGAGGCTGGCTTACAAGTAGCTCCCGGAGAAAATCCAGATGCAGCCTCCATATGAATATTTGGGCTATGCTCTTGACCGCACTACAGTACGTCCTCAAAAAGATCTCCATTAGTCAGAAAAGGCTCAAAACCTTGAATGATTTTCAAAAACTGCTGGGGGATATCAACTGGGTGCGCCCCTCCCTTGGTATTCCTAACTGTGAGCTCAGTAACCTGTTCCACACCCTTGAAGGTGATCCTGCTTTTAAATAGCCCAAGGCAGCTAACTCCCTAAAGCTCAGAAGGAATTAGATTTTTTCATGAATCGGCTTCAAAAATCTTACCTCTCCAGATTTAATCCCGGAGAAAAGGTATGGTTCTTGGTCTTCAACACTCCCGAGTCTCCAACTGCTGCTATAGCCCAATTATCTGGACCGTTAGAATGGGTTTACTTACATAACAAGCAGAATCGTACTGCTACACCCTTACCTTGAGATGATAGCTAACCTTATAATTAAGGGAAGATCAAGAACCCAAGTATTACTTGGACATGATCCCCATGTAATTGTACTACCTGGACCCTAAAAAAGAAATTGAAGCTGTTTTACCACTCAGTGAAATCCTTCAGAGAGCTTTAGCAGATTTTTCAGGAGAAATATCTTATCATTACCCAGCTGGAAAAACCTGGGAATTTCTGAAAAGGACACCTTTTATAATTTCCACCATTGTCCGCTCCTCTCCCATTCCTGATGCTCCAGTGTATTATATTGATGGCTCCTCATCAGGAAGGGGTGGAATTACAGGTCCTTCGTTGACCACTACTGTGCATACAAATTATAAATCTGCCCAACAAGTGGAACTCGCCACCCTGATACATTTACTATCCCATGTATCTGGCCCATGTAATGTGGTGAGTGATTCTGCATATGTAGTTGGTTTATTTCCTGGAATTGTCACTGCTTCTTTAAATGCCCATAATCCTATAATTCAGGAGCTGCTCCATAAACTACAAGATCTCCCTCCGAAATAGAACATTTCCCTATATACATCTCCCACATCCGTTCTCACAGCCGACTCCCGGGCCAATGGTTCGAGGAAACGGAAGCAGCAGATCTCTTGGCAGCACCAGTATTTAAATCAGCTGAGGAAGAGCACCGAGACTCTACATACAAATGCCCGCCGCCTTCATGTACACCATGGCATCCCATGGAGACAAGCTTAGACAAATTGTCCGCAACTGTCCTGTCTGTGCTCCTTTACATTGTACATCTCATGTAGCAGGAGCAAATCCTCGGAGGTTTACAGACAAAACCAATTGTGGCAGATGGATATAACTCATACTAACTTATTTCCCAACAAACCTTTCCTTCATGTGGTCATCGATACATATTCCCGGTTCATATGGGCTGTTCCTATGACGTCTGAAAGAGCTAAATCTGTTTGTTCATTTTTACTCCAGTGCTTCTCTGTCATGGGTATTCCCCATACCATAAAAACAGATAATGGTCCTGCTTACACCAGCAAAACCTTCAAATCCTTTTTGCGAGGAATGGCAGATCAAACATATTACAGGAATTCCATATAATCCACAAGGACAAGGAATAGTTGAACGTGCCCACAGAACACTTAAAACTCAGCGTATTAAAGCAACGAAAAACAAGCATGCCTCCAATGGATTCTTTATCTTTAACATTATTCACCTTAAACTTCTTAAATATACCTCAAGGAGATCCCTATACCGCGGCTGAACGTCACTTTCAAGAAGATATGCAAACTCAAAAAACAGTCAATTCACCTATCTGGGTGAAAATTGATGATAAATGGATTGCAGGTCACCTCCTCATTCGGGAAGAAGCTATGCTTTCATTTCTACAGACGATAACCCTGCCAAGAAATTCTGGGTCCCTCTGCGACTTGTTAAGACTAGAATTCTCCAAGAATCAGAAAGCAACTAATTCTTTCAATATAAAGTCTTAAAATTTAAATTGCAAGTTGCTGTTTAAACTTCCCTGGATTGGTTCCTTTTAATAATGATCTTGTTTTGCAGTCTGTTATCATGGTTCATGTCTAATATCTTGCCTTACAGCCTAAATATTTTCTTTCTTATTAAAAAAAAAAAGGGTGGAAAAATGGGTGGACTCTGATCACAGTGCTCATTACAAAAAATGTTTGCTAAATCAATAAAAACTGTTTTTCTAATGATTCTGTTCACAGGATGAGATATTCGAATCCAGTAAACCTGCGCTACAGTGCTCAATACTCCGAGACTCCTAAAACAGTGCTCGCTAAAAATTTAATAATTTGCAAAACTAATTTTTCCCAATGCTCTATTCACAGGAAAAGACACTTTCTCACCATCATTTGCCGGCTTTATATTTATGAAGCGCTTGACTCGTTACCATTTATCACCCTAAATGGGTCACATATACAGCTGTAAGATATTGATCGATCAAATGTATGTGTGCCTGTGTGTGTGCATGTGGTGGCCACCATTATGTTTGTGATTAATGTTGTGTCTATGTTATGTCTCAACTACTACCTTCTCAATTTCTGACCACTACAAACCTCTATTACATTCATCAACTCCACTGCTGATCCACTAGATTTATCAATTTTAAAATCATCAATTCTCATACTTATTTCCCTGCTCCACCCATGTTGGAGCTTCTTTTATATTCTTCTCTCCATCCCAGACTTGGATCCCTACAAAGCCTTAAAATCTCTACTTGTGATTAACCTCCAAAAGTGTTTTTGTCTCGCCTAAGCTACAGGTACAGTTACCGGTGCCAATGTTCCCTTGCTGAAGAAGCCCTGCAAGACGCCCACACCGATGTTCCAGACACCTGCTCCAGCGCTCAAGACTCCTGTTCCAGAGTTCAAGATATCACACCGATGTTCCGGACACCTGTTCCAGCACTCAAGACTCCTGATCCAGAATTGAGATACTTGTTCCAGTGTTCCTGAAACCCAATCCAGTGTTCCTGACAATTCAACGGAGTTCCTGACCGCTGCTCTCCAGAGACTCATACTCCTATGATCACCGCTATTGCTGTTCCAGAAGTAGCCCCATAGACTTTGTTCCAGACACACCGACTTTACATAAAATATAGCAAATTGACTCTCACAAATTATGGACAGTGCAAACTATAGTCCGTTATAATCAAACAGCTAAAAACACTTTATCTTGAACTTTGCTTTGGGTCCAAAAACAAGTTAGGATCCTAAAGTAACATGTATTATCATTTTGTAATCCGAATTGTTTTTTCTTATCTTAATTTTCTGTACATTACTAAATATTTCTTTACCTTTTCAATTTTTATTAGTAAACTAATCAGGGGAGTTGTTGCAGGACTCCTTTAAGGGCATTTGGCTCAAAACATTAGCACAACTAAAGGGCCTAGGTGAGGTGCAGGGTGGGATTATCTAAGGACATTTAACACTCCCTGCTTTCCATAACAATGGGAGGAAGGCCTGAGTTGCATGGGTATAAACTAGCCGGTTTTCACTCTCCCCTTCTTTGGGGCTGTTGCTGCTGTGAGCGGTCGCCCTGCTTGGAAGTGTTCTTCTCCTTTCCCAAAGCCGATACACGTGGTGGTCGCCATCTTGGCCTCAGACGTGGCTGGGGTTCTAGCCTAGAATCCTAAGCATCGGGTTTTTCCCTTTTGCTGATTTGTATGCCTGAACCTGTGATAAGTAAAGTCTTTTAAAACCTCCCTTCGGATCCCTGAGTGCTCATCCATTCCTCGCCGGCCCCGGAGGTAGAAGGGAACTTCGCTTCCTGGCACTGTCGGGGACCCGGCGGAGCGCCCGACAGCTTACTACTTGCAGTATAAGCTTATTACCTACATTTACGGAATAAATATATTCCTAGTTATTAGGAGGCAAGGGTGTTATGGTTGGAGATGGAGCAGAGGGACAGGAAATGAGTTACAATAATCATTTTCAATCTCACCAACTTGAGTCCTAGACAGTTAGATTGATAATTGAAGTGGTCAATGGAGCAAATAGAGCATATAAAAGGGGAAACACAGGACAGGTAACTTCCTCATCAACACTGTTTTTTGACCAGGACATTTGTCCTGTGCCCTAATGGGTTGAATGTGGCTGAACAATCAACGAAAGCCAAAGGGATAGGGAATAACAGTTGCTAAAGGGAGAAGCAGACCCGTAGCAACACTGACCAGCTGGCCATCAATACCAATGAGATTTAGGGCAGAGAGAACTGGCAGGACTCAAGCATGGGCCACAGATGATCAATTTACACTGGTGCCAGCAGGAACCAGAGTGAAGTCTCAAACACAGGACATCTGGGATGGGATGGGAGAGAGTACCCAAAAAAAGACCTTAAAACTGTAAAATAAACAACTGAAACTTACAAAGTTTCAGTTCTGTATAAACTTATAACCTCCTGTTATAGCAAACTATAAAATAAAACTTGCCAATTCTTAAATTTGATAGTTGGTGATTTTATTCAAACTTTTCTTAGTTACATATGCAAAATTGTCCTCAATCTGACTTTCAAAGATTAAAGATTAATCTCCTGACATCAGGAGTTCTGTATAAACTTTTTTTTTTTTTTTTTTTTTTTTTTGCTTTTTGGGTCACACCCAGCTATGCTCAGGTGTCACTCCTGCCTCTGAACTCAAGAATTACTCTTGGCAATGTTCAGGGGACCATATGGGATGCCAGGGATCGGACCCAGGTCGGCTGCCGCAAGGAAAACGCCCTACCAGCTGGACTATTGCTCCAGTCCCAATTCTGTATAAATTTTTGGCATGAAGATTCATACAATTACTTAAGGCCTTATGTGAAAGCTAGAACAGTTTTATAGTGACAGAGGCATATAGACTAGTAACAAAGGGATACATGAATCCATAAAGCATGAGTTCTTGGAAAACAAACATGTTTAATGACTTTACAATGACAGTCCATCAATGGAATTGGAGTGCCTTATTTTTCCTAATTCATTAATGTCTGGGTCCCCTGATTCTCTAAGGAGTAGTTTGGAGAAAGAGTCTTCTGAATCTGGAAATTTTTTTTAGAAGAGTGGTAACTAGAAGGAATTTATCAAATCAGTAGTGAAGATAAATTAGCAAAGAGAAAAACCGAATGTTCCATAATGCCAGAATGGGCAGTGAGTTCTTTCTTGGGCTGTGCCCTGAATTACACTTCCTCTTATCTGAACCTACACCAAAGATTTCTGAGCAAGGGTTTTATCTGTTCTTTACCTTAGGCTTTTAAGGAGAGTGACATAAAGAGGACAGCTAATACTTAATGAAAATGCATGCTGGTTTTTAATTTTGAATTCAGCTCTTAGTTTTTTCATGCTGGTTAAAAACAAATACATCATGGAGTATGATATCTTCATTCACACACACGTGTATGTATATATGTACATATGTAGATATACATATATATACAAATAAATCTGTATTTATAGCGTTAATTTTTAGTTTTCTTTTTTAGGATATCCACAAGCAACAGGTAAATTTGAGCCCTCACATAAAAGTAAAAAATCAGGGCTACAATTCAAAAGAGCAAAGGCAAGCATACAGATTCTGCTACTGATAATCTGATGATTTTCTTTTTATGTATCACCTTAAATACTGGGCATTTTAATTACTAAATTAAAATAAAAATCTTATTTAGTACATAAAAGAATAAAATTAATTAACCAATTGTTTGCAGAAGTGAATATATTTACTCAGAGGTAACTTATAGATGAATAAAAGTACTGTCTAAAGAGTTTTTTTGACAAATATGATTTATTGTAGTAACTCTACTGCACATTTAAAGCCATGGTTTATAACATATTTTATTTTCTTTTCCCATATAAGAGATTAGTCGCAATATGAATATATTACTTCTAATTTTATGGCCACTTTATCTTAGTGTCAGTTTCCACCATCCATTCCTTATCTGTCGAAAATTTCCAGGGACTCTCTGTTGTTTTAATATTTTCTTGGTAAAGTCACCCAATACCAGAGTAGACAACCATTCATGCACCAAGAATTGATAAATGTGCATTTCAAAACTGCTTCCTGAACTTTGGCAAGAACTGCTTAAAGTCCACAGTTATTAAGTATTCAATATATTCAAAATGAAGACAATTGTCTCTCTCTTCCCCTCAGCAGTTTCTAGCACTTTCTTTTCTTCATTGATTAAACATATTTACTATACATGTGAAAGGGAAGCAAAGATCAATATTAATCAGGTCCATTGTCTTTATCTATAAGCTTAAGGGTAAGAATATTCTACCCTGTTTACCCTTAAAGTCTAACCCTTATTTTTTGTTTACCTTTGCAAATAAGAGAGTTTGCCTTGGGCACCATGCCATGAGAGACTTTTAGGTTCTTTCTGAAGTTCACTGGTGTGCAGTCAATCTTGCTTCCTGTTCTCTATGAAAAGCTCTTGTTGTTACCCTGCAGACAAAATGGTTTGGGGAACCTGAGCCCACCATATTCAGTCTCCTGGATTGTTGCCAGTAAAGCATGCTTTTGACTTGTCACCTTGTCTCTCATTTAATTGTTCCTTTAGCAGCAGTAAATTCAAGTCTTCATAGCTACTTGTATGGTTGATGTAGGCAGGCAGATGGGGGTTGGGCATTGGCAATGAATTCTTGCCCCTAAGGCTGTCTTAGGGCAAGAATAAAAAAAGTCTCCTTTTTAGAACCAGGAATGAAGACTTGATAAGACCCATTAACCAGCAACAAACCCTGAGGAAGCTGGATCCACATTCTAGGCCCAGCCCTTAATCTAGCTAAATAAATTCCAGGACAGAAGATCCAGCAGAAAGAGGTCAAGAAAAAGAGATTTTCAAAGTCCACTCCCGAGTCTCCTCCCCTTGGCAAGGTCCTAGCAAAGGACCTAGGTTGAAGCCCCATGTGGGAGTATCTTGGGAAGAAACCTATAAAACCCATCAGAATCAAAGGACAACGCGCATATGCTGCCTGAGCCCATGTGCTGCTTGAGCCCATGTGGCCGAACACATGTGGTGCACTAGCACATGTGTCACCCTCATTTCTCCTCTTGGGATGTGTACTCTCTCTCTCTTTCACTCCTCACTCCCGTCCTGCAACCTCCCTTAATAAAATGTTTTACTTGGAAGTAACTGCTTGTCTACACCTGAAAATTCTTTTTCTGCGTGGATGACTAGAACCCTGGAAAACTCTGGGTAAGGGAAGGCCTAGTACTGACTTAGCTTTTATCAGTCCTTAGCCTGTCCAGAGGATCCTGGGCGGCAGAGGCAGCTGGGGAGGAAGTAAACCATCTCTCTCTCTCCTCCTTCCTCAAACAAGCCACCCGTGAAGGCCACCTACATCAAGGTCACTTACAGAAGGGCATCCTTCCTTGTATGGTTAAGAAGATATCATTAAGTTTACGTGCTCTTGCCTAATTCCATTCCACAAAATATTTATAATTAAAATTTTCTTTTATAGTCTGTTTAGTGTACCTATAACTAGATTGTTAGATAGATTTATATTTACATTTGAGCAAAGAGAGTAAAGTGAAATATTTCAACTCCCCATAGCACAAAATGATATTCATGTTCAAAGTAATTTACTCCAAGTCATGTAGTCTGTTCCTTTCTATAGATGCATATGCCCTATGCAAATGTGAAGTGTAGGTCTAGAGAGGAATTTTTTTCACAACCCCCTGTGGTTCTTTGCAAAGTTCTCAAGTAATCAAAATAAGATCACAAATAGCAACACAAATATGAAATAAATAGCATGAGAATGGAGAATAATATAATTTTTTAAGTCCTACTATCAGTGGAGTGAGAAGGGTTTAATCTGGAATGAAGAAATGGATAAAGCTCCATGGTATGTGGGGGTGGGAAGAGGCATTGCATCGAGAGACCAGGATTTAGGGAAGACAACTCTTCTCTATCCCCTTTAGGAGAATGACAAAGGCTTAGCGCATGATCCTTCACCTTTGAGGAAAATAGTAAGATAAGGACAATGACATTTTCTCTTAGATTTTAGGGCATTCCTTAATTTCAGTTCAAAATAATTTGCCAAGCTGCAACGTGGTATTGAGGGAAGCCAGTTCAGAACACCAGAACAGTCTGACTTGACCACATTTTAGACTAAATGTCTCCTCCAAATTGTTCAAATCATCTACTTTAAATAACACTTTAGGCTAATGGAAGATGGGTAAGGGATTAATGTGAAGCTAAGAAGGAGGAATCACAAGGATCTTTAGACTTGCAGATAAATGACATGCCTAGAGCACACTCACTGTTTTACAGAATTGTCTTTTCTTCTCCATTTAAAGAGCCTAAGGAATTTGATCCAAATTTAAAATAAACAGCAAACAGCTAGAGAGATCACTTTAAAACTGGACATTTTTTCATATAAATCTCTATTACTGGGTAACTTCTGCTTAATTTTAGAGCTGCTTCTTTGTTGGCTATTACTTAAAAACATCTCAGTGTTGGAGAGTGGAACTGGTAAGGTGATATTGGCAACACATTCAACCCCAGATTTCTATCCTTCTCAGCATCCCATTTGGTCCTGCTGAGCACTGAGCACTGAGGACAGGAGGAGTAGGAAGAGTTGAAGGAGGAGGAATAGAGGAGGAGAAGGAGGAGGAGGAGGAAGAGGAGAAGGAGAATGAAGAAGAGGAGAAGGGAAGGGGAAGGAGGAGAAGGGGGAGGAGGAGAGAGAGGGGAAGGAGAAGGAGGAGAATGAGAGCATATTTTGAGTACTAATATCATAGTAACATATATTCTTTTCTTTTTATTACCTTTTTTTCCTTTGTATAAATATGCATTTTTATGTGAATCATTTTGAAACTAAATTCAGGAAGAAAATCAGATAACCCAAATTTCCTTAGGTAAGTATTTCTCCCTAATTGTTACTACATAGATCTTTCTTGGTATGTGTCACCTTGGTATGCAGAACTAAAGGCCTGGGAGTCCATGAAAACTAAGAAGAAACGTTTACCATTTATTGGAAAGATCTGGCGGGTGCAAATATCTTGGAGGCAATTTTTTGTCAGCTGAAGGCATCCCCTCCTTATCATATGAAACTTTCTATTCTCTCCTTAATATTCTTAGACCCTTTTACAGAGCATTGAAGCACCCAGTTTATTCCAGTCATTTTAGAACTTTTCCAAGAAATTTTTAAGTAAATTTTTTCAAGTAAATTTTCCATATATATGCTATTATATTTGCTCTTTTTCTCCTACTAAATTTTTATGTCAATTTCTTTTCTTTTTCTGCTTAAAAACAATTTTTTTTTTTTGTCTTGTCTCAGAAGAGCTCAAAAGGAGGAGAGGATGTTGTCTTGTGACTGACACAGACTATCTGTTATTCACATCTGTCAGTGGGGACACACATTCTCTGGGCTCACTCAGTTGTCATTCCACAGAGTGTTCCTGAGACCAAACATCTTGCCAATCAAAAATCCTTGCACAAAAAAGATGCACATCCAGTCATCCGTTCTCGGGCACTCTGGTTGTTTCAGATCCTGGCTATTGTGAATAGTGCTGCTATGAAAATAAAGGTGCAGATGATGTTTCTGCTGTGTGTTTTTTGGCTTCCCAGGGTATATTCTCAAGAGTGGTATGAGCTAGGTCAAATGAGAGCTCAATTTCTTGTCTTTGGAGGAATGTCCATATTGTTTTCCAAAAAAAGGCTGTACCAGTCGACATTCTCACCAACAATGGATGCGGAGTTCCCTTTCTCCCGGCATCCACAATCCAGCACTTGCTGTTTTTGCTCTTTTGGATATGTGCTACAGTCTCTGTGGTATGAGATATCTCATTGTTGCTTTGATTTGCACCCTCTGATGATTAGTGATGATGAGTATTTTTTCATATGCCTTTGGCCAAACTGTGCATTAAATACAGGCAAAAATATTACACATGCCAACCTCTAAATGTATGTATTATAATCACAATGTGTAAGGGAAAAAGAAGAGAGAGAGAGAGAGAGAGAGAGAGAGAGAGAGAGGGAGATAAAGAACCTGCCATAGAGGCAGGCTAGGTAGGGAGGGGAGGGAATCAGGACAATGGTGGTGAGAAATGTGCACTGATGGAGTGACCAAAATTGTTGGAACACTGTATGACAGAACCCAAATATGAACATCTTTTAATTGCACATCTCATGGTGGTATAATAAAATATTAAAAAAAAAAAAGATGAAATATGTCAGGTGCTATACTACATTTGCCCTGTATCTGATTCTTAAGCACAAGGAACTTGGATCTTATTTTTTTTTTGCTTTTTGGAGTCACGCGGCAATGCTCAGGGTTGCTCCTGGCTCTGCACTCAGAATTTACTCCTGGCAGTCTTGGGGAGCATATTGGGACCCTCGGGAGCGAAACGGGCGGCACAGGCCGTCGATGCAAGGCAAAGCCCTACCCGCTAGGGCTATGCCTCAACCCATTTGGGAACTTGGATCTTATACTAAACCATTATCACAGCAAAAGGTGAGTCTTAATTTTTTTACTCGTAAAATTGCCTTTAGCAATTTCTTCAGTGCTCTTGAAGGCATTCCATGCTGCTCTCTTCCTCCTGTGCAGCTCAGGTTTTAGGTCATTCATCATGTTACGCCAGATGATTCAGATGTCGCCCCTCTCTCCACGTGGGCTGCCGACCACATCGGGACTTCCCTCTTGTCAGAATTTCGCAGCGCAGCCAGCCCTATCACAGACCGTCTCATTGGAGTTAACGCTGCAGCCCCCAGTTTATTTTTTCAATCCCCCCCCATTATATGCTGAACGAGGGACGCTTACAGATGGGCAGAGCTGCTACTTGCTTTCCCTGTGCCTGCCACTCATGAGTGCCCGGGGAGGGGATGGCGGGTTCTAGCCCTGGCCGCCACCCCAAGCAGAGCCTCACAGCGGAGTCAGATGGCGCTTTACGCCATAGGGCTGCCATTTCCACATCCAGACTTCCCTCTGCGATTCAGGGCCTCCACCGAACCAGCGTATTACAGCCTGTCTAAAACCCAGGCACTTAACAGCAGCCCGGTTCATCTATAAATGCTATATTTAGAGGTGACTACAAAGGAGTATACCACCTGCATGGCGGCTGCCTGAAGCGCCTGTTATTTTCATATACAAATACTTCTTAGCTAGTGGCGTTTATATTAGTTCTTCCCATGACTATTATAATGGTTTTGGCACTATGTTCTGGATCGATAGATGCCTTGGACTCTACTAGAATGAGACAGGACATATAGGGCACATACTGGTACTTACTCTAGCAAGATAGATAATCAATGGGAGGGGATAATTTAATTGTCGTATTTAACGGTCTTAGCCTAGATATACATAACTGCTGCATTCCAGAGATGTTTGTTGTTCTGTTGAGGAGTGAATGGGGCCTCTGGAGACTAGTTCATTTTTTCATGAACATTGTTTTGTTGAAGGTTGCTTCTCCACGCCCAATCTTTCCACATTCTCAGTTGAAGTCAGGCAGCATTTGTAACCACTTGGGCCTTTTACTATGTTGAGTATTACCATTTAGAATGATGTCATCAGCTTAATTGATGTTATGTCATCTGGACAGAGGTTAGTAAACATTAGATGAATGATGACAGTGAAAGCAAGAAGAGGCTTCCCAAAGGTTCAGCACAATCGACCATATCCACAGAGTAGCCAAACTCATTGGGTTTTGTAGGGAGATTCGAGATGCTGCTCTGTCTCATGTTCATTGATTTGGAGAAAGCTAACTTTGATTCTGCCAGAGGGCCAGAAAGTTCTTCAGATTGCCACCTTTCCCAGCGAGAATGCTGCGCTGGCGAGTTAAGTAGGAAGGAATGGGAGTGAAGAATGGAAGGCAGGTCAATAATATACCTTTGAGACAGTCATACTTTATATATTTATTACTTAAGTTACACATAAATCACTGTATTTTGAATTTAAATAGGAACTTACCTGGCTTCTATTTTAAAGAATTAACTGTTTGAAGCTCTCTTTTAGAAATATTCTACATGCCTAGAACCTTGATCACTTTCCATTTTGTGTAGCACTGCAAAGTTTGAAGAAATTTCGCCCAGTTTCTCAATTGATATATACAGCTCCATTACAATTTATAATTTAATATTGCAGCCCAGATTCTTTTTTCCTTGCACCTGAATTTTCTCTATCAAGGGTTTCTTGAGCTTACTGTTTTAAATATGCCCCAAAAAACTTTATTCCAATTAGCATACACATCAAGAAAAATGTATGATTTCCCAGGATGCCGTATCATTTTCCTAATGTTGACACAGGTGCATCAAAGCCTTGTCTTGTTTAAATGATTTCCATTTGGTTTGGAAACAGTAAGAGATGATCATGAGTGACTGAACCCATTTTCCATTTTTCAGCATTAATTTTGATTTTTACAATGCCAAGAAAGTGAAATCAATTCACTTAATTTGGCTGAATATTTTTACTTTCCAGCACAAACATATAATTTTAGTGAAAAATTATTTTAATCATTTGCTTTCAATTGTTTGATCTTGTTACATTCTCAAATTCTTTATCTTGTTCTCACTTTGCTATCAATATACAAAGTGCATACACTAAATATACTAGGTGAAATATTACTTCCCTTTGTGTTTTTGGTAAGATTAGTTATTTCCTCCAGTCCCAAAATTACATTCCATAAGACATATCAATTTCTTATTTATTGGAGAAGCCTGTTATTACTATGGTTGGAGAACTGCTATTGATAAGTCTCTCTACTCTTTGGACCAATAAAAACAATGTTTATGTAACTAGAAAATAAGATATTGTTCTACATTAATGTGTGTTACTTATTTGAAAGAAAAAAAA